>CM035442.1:13742676-13750176 GCA_020310875.1 Ceratopteris richardii | reverse complement strand
CCATAAGTAATCCCGACATTGCTCATGTATCCCGTGAACTCGCCCTCAAATGTTATCTGCTCCTCCTTCGTGAAAATATGTGCCATATACTGATCCTTCATAAGCCGAAGGGAACCCTTTGACCATAATGAAGGTCCTTTGAAGAAAGGATATAATAAGGCAGAAAATCCATGAATGGGTCGAGATAGTGGACCCATCGTGAATCAATCAACCGAAGTACATCCTCCCTCCTAGAAAAAAATGTAAAACAAATTATACATTAAACAATTGATTATTGATCAATGACCATTATACAAAATCAATGAACATTGAACATACCTGGAAGGAATCAAAGCCGTGGATGTAGGAATTGCCTGATGCATACGTGTATACATATGATACACTAGACCAAGAGTGGAGCCCTCTTGGTCTAGTATACGTAAGACTATATAAATGTATTTCAAAATAGGCAATATAGTCTTGATCTAGGTCCAAAAGTCCTCATCTAGAACTTTGCGTTGCACATATCTTGCAATATCGGTGTTCGCTGTGGACATGGTCAACTAACGACGATCAATAATTGTCATACGCAAAGAGCCCATAACCATGTGGAGTCTGTGGAACACTAAGTAGATATATGCAAAGCGTGTGTCCTAAGGTCAAATCATATCATGTGCACTATAGGATCGAAAAATAGCTAGGGGCTGATGGTTCTTCCTAGTGAATGTGACGATACGTTTTGCATCTGCTAATAAAGGTGCAAGCCATGGCAATTTTGCAAGATCTTCAAAGAGAAGATCTATGCAATGTGAAGCACATGGGGTCCACACAATACTAGGGAGTTCTCTCTCAACTAATTCCCCCTCTCTTGCAATTGGAAGTATTGTCTGCTATAACTTGTACAACGTTCTCTGCACCAATCTCAAGAATAGCGGTTTTTATATGTTGAAAGATAAACTCCCCCGTGATGAGCACCCCCGCATGACTCGCATCAATAGCTCGTAAGAAATAAGTTCCCAAACAGCTAGAGACCAAAATGTTAATGATATGACATCTTCTATTATCACTCCATCCATCTGAGATGATGGAGCAACCATAGGTCTTCCATCCCACTCTAATGGGCTCTAGTTGCAACTCTATGCGCTCCTTTTCTTCATCTAACATAGGCCCACGGAGTCTATTATACTCCACTCCATGCCAATCATCACATGGGCCAACTTGAGCAATGGCTCTAACCATTCTCCTCCAAGCTTCCGTCCTTACTACATTAAATGACAGGTTGCATTGAAGAATGCAACGTTCTATTTCAATCTCAGCCACTTTCATACGTTGCTTCTGCAACCTAGAGGACATAAAAGAAGAGCTCATAGTGGCTTGCCTCTCTCTCTGAGAAGGAGGAGGAACAAAAGAATCTTCCTCATCACGTTGCGATGCAAGTGTCCCTTCATGGTGGAGGTGTCTTGACTACCAGAGGCATCCATATCATCCATCATCTCAACATAGGTTGCCTCCATCTCACGACGACGAGCTTCCTTCCCTTGTTTAGGAGAACGATGCTCACGCTGAATTACCTCTGCAATTTCACGAGGCACCTTCACATGTTGAGATGCCCCCTTCCCCTACACCAGATACATGGCTAATGAGACGTGTTGTGGTAGTAGTGAAATTCTTACCACAATATTTACATATCCATTTTCTAGTTCTGGAGCCAGATGCATTGGAGCTAGAAGTTAATGAACGAGTGACTGTATGTGCATCCCATACTCCTTATATAGCATGAGGCGTGATTATGGATGATGGATATGTATTATGTATTTTATATGGATACCAATTTCTAGACACTAGATAGTGCAAGGGTGCTCAATAAATCGAAATGATCGATGTTGGATATGGATAATGCAAGGTGCTTCAAATATTAGGTAGTATTAATTAATAGGTTGGAACTTGGAACTCAAAGGTGCCTCAGCCTTCAATGATCGACCCTGGATGACTCACGAGGGAGCCTCTGAAGTTAGAACGACCATCAAATGATCAACAGGATTTATGGGCTATGGCAATGGCAATCGGTTGCGAAGCTGCTGAACAATGGGCTATAGGCTATGGCATAATGGCTATATGGCAATAGAGTCATAAACTGCTCGACGACGGCAATAGAGTCATAGACTGCTCCTCGAATGCGAAGTGCTCTCCATAGTCCTTAGTTTCGCTGCGGGCACGTTTTTCAAAATAACTAAAACCTAAGACTTGAACCGTCCTTGAACGAACCGCTAGGTAAGGTACGAACCGACTCTTACAAGCTGAACTGAATGGTATGATGCATCCGGTTCGCGAATTGCTGCAACAGAGATGTATGTATGTATGTATGTATATATATATGTAAATATATATGCATATATATATGTATGTATATATACATACGTATATATACATACATATGTATATATATATATATATATATGTATGTATACATAGTTGTTTCTGACGGGTTTCTGACTTCTGACTTCTGACGTTTACCCGACGTCTGACGGGTAAGGTAAAACGTTTCTGACGTTATCTGACGCCGCCAAAAATTTTTCACCAAAAAAGAGTAGAGATGCCATAATAGCAATAGCATTATATTCATAATATTAGACTAATCATGATATCATATCAAGTAATATCATAATTACATTGTTGCGATTTGCAAATTGTGAGCATATGTCTACAGGCTATAGGCTATAGCCAAGAGCCTTCTCCCTATCAAAAGAGAGTATGTATGCTGCTTCCCATCGAAAGAGTCTGTAATATGTAATGAGTCTGACTTTTTGGTCTATGTACATCATACATGCTAGCAGCTGTTGGGAGCATCACATAGGGGTATAATGTATGCAGTAATGATTGCAAAAACAGCAGTTTATTTAGGAGACTGGACTTAGCGATTAGTAGTATTCAATGCAACCCAACAGCTGGAGCACTCAACAAGGTCATGAGTCATCTGTGAGCTAAAGAATAGTTGGAGCCTCTAGTACCTTCAGCCTATAGCTTCGATGATATGGACTCCGGAGTCTAGCTTATAGTGGTCACAACAAGCAAAGCTGCAGATTTATAGATTTATTGCTGTGGACAGTCTCAAAAAGTTTGAATGCAGAAATTGGAACCTTTGTGGTGATTCTAATCCATGAATAAGTTGCTAAAATTGGCATGTATGAGGCTAAGCAAATAAGCCACCTCGCAGGGATCAAATGCCTCAAGAAAAATTACTGAAAACATCAGATTTTATGAAAAAAATACCCCCCTACAATAGTCAAGTCAGCTACCCGTCAGCTAAGTCAGGGTCAGCTACCTGTTTCCTGACGTCAGCTATACATAGCTGACGCGTCAGGAAACAACTATGTATATATATATATATATATATATATATATATATATATATATATATATATATATATATATATATATATATATATATATATACATATATATATATACACACACACACATATATATATATATACATACACATATATATATATATATATATATATATATATATATATATATATATATATATATATATATATATATATATATATATATATATACACACACACACACATATATATATATATATATATATATATATATATATATATATATATATATATATATATATATATATATATATATATATATATATATATATATATATATATATATATATATATATGTGTGTGTGTGTGTGTGTGTGTGTGTTTATGTGTGTATCATAGTTAAAAAATACGCGTTTTTTTTTTTGAAAATAAAAAACGTTTAGGACGTCCGGACGTCCTAATACGTTTTTTTTTGCCATTTGTTTTTTGGAAAAAATCGTCGACGCTTTTAGGTCTTACACACTCGCGAGCTGCGCTTTCATTTCAGCTTTGGCTTATTGGAGAAGTGAGTAGAGAACCCTCATGAGCTATACATAGTTTGAGTTGCACACTTTCAAAGTCCCTTCCCTCTCTTGCCTTCTCTTTTTTTGCACATACTCTTGCCCTCTAGACTCTCTTCCCTTCTTTGCACATAGTTTCAACTTTCAGCCCTCTAAGCTCTTTGATTTCTCTCTCTTTGGGACACATAGAGAGAGAGTTTCAGCCCTTCATTATTTTGCAAGTTTCAGCATGGGTAGAGCCCCCGATGTCATTCGTAACCATGTGAAAATTCATAGCCCCACCTCTTGGGAATGCAATTATTGCAAGGGCATTTATGGTGGCTTGGCATCTCGCATGAAAGCTCATCTCCTTGGGTTGAGAGGAAAAGGCATTGGAAAATGCACTTCCATACCTCAAAAAACTGTAGAGGAGCTGACTGCTCAACTCCAATTGAGCCGAGGGGTGGGTAATTTGCCTATGTCTCCATCGTCTGAGAGCACTGTGGGTGCGGGTAATGGGCCTCTTCATGATGAAATCCTATCTCCTCAAGTTCATGATCACAGTGCAAGTAAAATGCCACGCACAGAGAGTATGAGTTTCATTGGTGCCAATGCCTCTCCCTCTTTTTCACGTCATCCATCACATTCAAAGATCCATGATAGTAATATATTCATGAGAGGCAATATAAGGGCTGGAGTGAAAAAGCAACATATGGAAGAGGCCACTAGAGAGTTGACCAAACTCTTCATTTAGTATGGCATTCCATTTAATGTTGCTAGTACTCTTCCATGGAAGAGGGCAATGAAAGCTGTTAGTAGAATAGGTGTTGCTTGGGAGGGTCCTTCAGGACAAACCTTGCACACTATTGAGCTCGCAAGGAAAACAAAGCTAGTAGAGACTGAAATGTTATCCCTACGATCTGACCCTCTATGACACGGTTTTGTTACATGTATATAGTACTTGATAGAGTCCTTAGAGTAAGAAAAGGGCTTCTACGTACCGTGGTGGCTGAGGATTGGTACAACATTCAGGAGGTCAGAGGAGGAGACTCTCTCTTCACACAATTCTCAGCGCTCATTATGGGAGATGATGAGTTTTGGACGAAGGGAGATACGTTGGTAGCTGCCATTCAGCCAGTGTACAGTGTTCTTCGCATCATAGATATGGAGGGCAACACACTTGGTCTTTTATATGAGTATATTGATCGTATACAAGAAAGCATCCAGAAAGTTGTCGGACTCTCGGACATTGAGTAAGTTTTGTCAATTGAACAATCATCATATGATATAGTAATAGTAATTTATCATGATTCACATGTATGATGTTTATAACTTCATTGTTTATTATATAGGAAGACCACTTTATGTGATGTTGTGAGAAAAAGATGGGATTGGTTTCATAAACCAATCCATGCTGTTGCTCATATTCTTCATCCATTATGGAGAAGTGAGCAATAATTTACAGACATTGAGCTAGAGGATAGCTGGATTGACTACATCATGCGATGGAGCGGCGGTGATGTTGGTATTTTGTCACAGTTAGAGAGTGAAAGATTGCAATTCCGTAGCATGGAGCGCTACTTTGGACAGCCCACTGCACGGCTACGCGAGAACCAAGTTGCTTCGGTCACATGGTGGGAGAAATATGGAGTGAGGTTTCGACTATTGGTAAGTATTTTTACCATTTAGTCTTTCAAAATCCATTTGAATCTATTTTTTATGAATCATGATCTATTATTTTTTTCACGAATCATAGTGAAGCTTAGCCTTGCGAATTCTTTCGCAAGATTGTAGCACATGTCGTGCAGAGAGGAAATGGAGTACATGGGCTCTATTCCATACGAAAAAAAGGAATAGATCGAGTCCTCAACAACTTGAGAGATTGGTTTATTGCCATTGTAACCTCAAGTTGTTAGAGACTATAAGGGATCAACATAGCCCCACTACTAACTTCTAAATTTGAAGTTTTATGAAAGCTTAAAGCTATTTACTAGAGTTTAGACTGAATTTTGATTAAAAAACTAAATTTTGCAAGTAAATGTTGATCTAGTTGATATTGGTAGAGTCAAAGATATTCCTCAAATCCCTCAAGAAGAGAGGGATATCTTTGCCATGCTTGCAGAGGAGTCTCATAGAGATTTGTACGACAGACTCATAGCCGCACTCGAAGGGCTAGGTGAATTGTAAATTTGTAATACTATTTAGTATTACGCAACACGTTACACAAGTATGCCCATTGCTACGATTTTCTCTCATATATATGCATTGTTTATGTAGGTGATCCATCATTACCAATTTACCATCCACTAGCCGACATCCACAGAAGTATGTTTCAAGAAGGGGTGGACCACGACGTGGAAGGGCTGGTGGATCCTCTACCACTCAGAGAGAGAGAGAGATCATCCAGTTGTTCGAGAGGATTGGGAGCATGATTCAGCCTCATCTTCTAGTGAAGATGATGACTTGGGACAAGAGATGGCTGAGATTGCAGCTACATTTGGACATACAGACTGAGATAGTACATCTTCATGGGCTAGCACATTTGATAATGAGCCCATAGATGATGTCTCTACTGAGGACATTGCAGAGTCATCTTAGACTTTAGTTTGTATAGCATGCTTCATATATTTTGGACATAGTGTGATAGTGATAAGTTGGATCATGGATGTATCTTGTTGGATTTAGACTTATGATATGGTTTTACCATTTTTATATGAGACTTGAGTCATGACTCTAACATTCACGGTTCATCATTGATAGGTACATTCTACTCTAGTATTGTCTTCTAAGTTCTATAAGGTTGTAGATTAAGTTTTTTATGTCTTTTCTCCACTAGATATGTAAATGAATGCTAGACATGCATTATTCATGGTTATCTTGAAAAAAAAAAAAATAATGTTGCGACAAAATATAATACTCCTTTTTTATTTCCATTTTTTTAGTACCCTACGTAGTAAACGTTTTAAAACCCGTTTTTAAAACTCGTTCTTTAAACACACTTTGAACTATGATGTGTGTGTATATATATATATATATATATATATATATATACATATATATATATATATATATATATATATATATATATACATATATGTATATATATATATATATATATATACATATATATATATATGTATATATATATATATATGTATATATATATATATATATATATATATATATATATATGTATATATATATATATGTATATATATATATATATATATATATATATATATATATATATATATATATATACACATATATGTATATGTATATATATATATATATATATGGGTATATATATATATATATACATATACATATATATGTGTATATATATATATATATATATACCCATATATATATATATATATACATATACATATATGTGTATATATATATATATATATATATATATATATATATATATATATATATATATATATATATATATATATATATATATATACATACATATATATATACACATATATGTATATGTATATATATATATATACATAGTTGTTTCCTGACGCGTCAGCTACCTTTGGCTGACGTCAGGAAAAAGGTTACTGACTCTCGCGTTACTGACGGGTAGCTGACTTGACTTTTGCAGGATTTTTTTT